>JALDNG010000047.1:2545000-2577901 GCA_024349245.1 Neodontobutis hainanensis
CTCTGTTAAAGTGTTTCTGATTATGCTTATTGATCAGTTTGAGGCCCTCACTAGCAGCGGAGGATCATGGGAGTTTGTCCAACCAGTCGGTGTTTGCTGTTTGACTTTGGCAGCTTTTGTCTCTTTCCAAAATGGTGCTTTGTCCAAACAGAAGCAGAGCAGATCCAACATGGCTGCTGTAAATTTTCTATGGAAATGCCAATTGGTCCATTTGTAAAATGATATGTAAAATTCATGTTAATGAATAGAGCCACAGAGCCAGGGCACACTCACTGGTGGCATCCTCCACAACCAAAAAAAGGCCCATAATACAGTGGCATTAGGGCTATTATTACCTGCTCTGTCCTTGATGTGGATCCACTCGGAGTAACTTTCCAAGTGTTCATTCAGTCTGGAGCACAGAGTCACATGACCTACGTAGTCCAATAGGAGGTCAATGATAGGCCCCACCCACCGGCTCACAGTGGCAGAGGACACCACCTCACAGAACTGTCAATCAAATAAAAAACTGATGAATTATTTATTTATTTATTAGAAGGTACCGACTGTAACCCTAAGGCAACACCTGGTACATTGCTGACTGACAGTAATTCTACACCCCCAGGCTATTTTTAGAAAACATGAGCAATCAAAATAGCCCTATAAGGGACATGTTGTTGTGTACAAACCATGCAAAATAGAACTCAGATGTTTACATGATGATTTTGATTTTGTTCATAAAAGTCCAAATCCTTCAGACAAGAATGTTTTCAAATTAAATAAGAAAGCAGTTTTGTCTGTTTAAGATATCTACATTTAAATACTACTTACTTTGACACATTTACACAGTTAACATAGTACAGAGGTGTGTAATATATTGTTCAGCTGTAAACTAAAAAGTTTCACACACTGCACCTTTAAAGTTTGCAGAAGCCGGCCTCCTGTCCTCTGTGCATTTTGTGACATGAAACATATGAAAGTACTGAAAACAAGCTGAATAATAAACTCAGACAGAATAGAATGTCAGTATTTTTTTAAACTGCAACTTACCCACTGCCACTTATGGCGCTTTCACAAAAGGCGCTGTTTGGTCTGGACTTTCAGACTTTCCCGTTGGGTTTGAACCAAATCTTCAGGTGTGAAAGCTCCAGTGACCCATGATTCAGACCAAACAGCTGCTCTTTGGTTTGACAGAAGGAGGTGGACCCGGTTCAGACCAAACTGAACCAAGCTCTGGTTTGATTTGTGAAAGTGGGTTTGTGCTTTCAGGACCTTGGTCCCTTGGAAGAAGTGCGCAATATAAACCTAATCTATTATTCATATTTATATTCATATTCATATTAATATGATAAAATCTTACTTTTGTTGCATCTGCAGGAGATTTATTCACAAGTTTGGTTAACAAGGTGAAATGCCGGAGAAGAGAAAAGCAAGCCAGGTGCGCTTGTGAGACTCCACCAATGTAGATTAGGCACACTGCTGCATGGGATTGTCCTCTCCAACTTGTGCTTACTTTGCAACAATGGACGAACTGGGACTACTGTTGAGAATAAACAATGTTTTTTCTTCATCTTATGTTTTGTCTTTTACAGGAATGTGGCTTTGTGTACTGCAGTTAGAGGGATTCCAACTCCTCAGAGCGGTTCCCCACACGGAATTTTTCAGAAAGTCTAAAGGTGGAGGAGTTGGTTAGTGGCTAGTGCACAGACATGACAGGGATTTCCCAAAACTCTGGAATACCTCCTCATTAACTGCAAACCCTTTTACTCTCCTCCTGAGTTTGCTGTGATCTGTCCACCACACGCAAACGTGCAAGAGGCTCATATATTGAGTTTGGAGTGGACATACTCCATACTTACATACATACAGGGCGGCAGTAGCACAGTGGGTAGAGCGGCCGTTCTTTGACCGACGGGTGGGCGGTTCGATCCCTGCTTGAAACATCATAACATCCCTCTCATGTCCTTGGGCAAGACACTTAACCTACATTGCCTCCAGTGATGTTCTGTAACACTGGTAAATAGCATAATGTATGTAAATTGTGTGCCTACAACTACAGTAGGTGGAAAAGCACTATATAAAAATAAAGATGATTATTATTATTATTCTTTGCAGCCGAGAGTAAAGTGGCACGGATAAGAATCAGCACCTCCAAGTCCTAGGCAACGGTTTTCAGCCAGTGGTTTGTCCCCTTCAGGTTGGTGGAGAGCTCCTGCCTCAAGTAGAGGAGTTCAAGTATCTAGGAGTCTTGTTCACGAGTGAGGGAAGGAGGGAACGTGACATTGACAGACAGATCGATGCATCTTCTGATGTACCAGTCTACTGGTACATCTAGGTTTCTACTCTCACCTATGGCTGTGGGTCATGACTAAAAGGACAAGATCCCAGATACAGCTGGCCAAAATGAGTTTCCTCCGCAGAGTGGCCGGGCGCTTCCTTTAGAGATAGGGTGAAGAACTCAGGAGGAGCTCTGAGTAGAGCTGCTGCTCCTTCACATCAAGCAGAGTCAGCTGCGGTGGCTCTGGCATCTTTTCCGGATGCCTCTTGGATGCCTCCCTAGGGAGGTGTTCCAGGCACGTCCCACTGGGAGGAGGGACTATGTCTCTACGCTGGCCTGTGAACGCCTTGGTTTCCCCACCGGAAGAGCTGGAGGAAGTATCTGCTAAGACTGCTGCCCCCGCAACCCGGCCCACGGATAAGCGGAAGAAGATGGATGAATGGATACTCCTTCCCTTTACCTGGCAATAAACCTTGTTCTGATAAATGTAATAGAAAAAATACTCTCAAAGTGTCCTAGTGTTACCTGCAGTGTCTGTCCTCTCTCTGGTTGGCTGCGCGGTGGTGGGTGTGCCTTGTTTCCCAGAGTGCAGCTGAAGCAGGGTGCCGCTTGAAGACCATTGTCGAGAAGGAGCTTGAGAAGCGGCAGGTCTCGGAAGCTGAACATGACCAGTGGGGGGAATGTGGTGGACAGCATCGCCACAGAGACGTTCACGTCAGCACCGTGCTCCAGTAGCAGAGCTGCTGTTTCCACAGCACCTTGACGTGCGGCTATCATCAGTGGAGGCAGTGTATCCAGGTCAGTGGCAGCACCGTGATACAGCAGAATGCGCACTGCGTCCAGGTTGCCATTGGTGACGGCAAAGTAGAGCGGCGTACGGCGACGGTCCTCGTACAACACGCTGCGCTCCTCACTCAGCATTGCATTTGGGTCAAACCTTGAATAATAATGCTTTATCATTTAAGCTTATAATTATCTTTGATGAGTTTGAAAAACTTCCTAAAAATGTTTGTGAAATTGTCAAAAACAATTATGCATCCTAACCCTGCATCGAGAAGCATCTCCAGCACGTTGTCACGATTACGCTCGGCTGCCAGGTGAAGTGGACTGATGCCACAGCGGCGAACACGTGCCTTACTGGTCACAGGCATCAATGACGACAAAATCCTGTGAAGAGATTTACCAATATGTCAATACAATAAAATATTTCAAAACATGGAAATGAAATATAATGTAATGGTTAGGACAAAAGCATCTGGGCATAGTATTGGTAGAAGTTTTGTCCCTTGGACAATGTCCAGATGGTTATGTCTGAACCTTTTTCTAGTATGATGACCAGAAGGATTGAGAATCTCCACAGACCATGGAACTGAAAGCTACAAGCTGATTGTCATTAAAAGCTCTAAACCCAATGACAGAGGCAGCCTGTTTCCACAGGTGCTGTAAGTCTCAGTTTAGTACTATCAGAAGGTAAGGGTCAGAACGGTATGATTACGGAAGAAGTGGAGCTAAAAACTGCATTTTGTTAAACAATGAATTCTCTACTAAACAAAAGAGAATTCATACTAGGAATATAAAAATAAGCATCTCAAAGAAAGTTTGTCTTGTTCTTTGTGGTAAAAGTCATATTTCAAGAATAAATTTTTTTAAATGTTATTCTTGCGAATAGTCTCAAAAGAAAGCTAGTGTTTATTAACACCTATTTACGGTTTTAGATTCTTACTGCACTTGCTTTGTAAATTAAAAAAACATTGCATTTACTTTGTACATTGCATTAAATAAGTTCAAACTCTGTAACAGTAGTGAGGCTCTGCATGGCACTGGAAACAGAAGCTTGTAATCTATGCAAAGAACATACGTCTCATTTCCTGTCTGAGCTGCAACATGCAGCGGTAGCAGTCCGTTTCTTCCGGGACGATTGGCGTCTGCGTTCTGTGAGACCAGTAGCTGGACCACTTCCTCATGACGGTTCTTAGCCGCTTCATATAAAGCTGTGTTTCCGTCAGCTGCATGGGAATTAATGTCTGCTCCTACAAGATAGAACCAGGACAAAAAGAAATTAACACTAAACATAACCAGGCAGCCACAGAACAAGCCCAGGACAAACCATGTCTGATGAGGAAGCGCAAAGCATCCATGCTTCCAGTCTGGGCAGCGGTAAACAGCGGTGAGATGCCGTAGATGTTGGTGGCATTGATCTTGGCATCAGCTTTCAGCAGCATTTCGCAGATCTCTACGTTGTTGCGTGCGACGGCCTCCTGAAGTGCTGTCCAGCCCTGGATGCAGTGGTTGTTAACCCCCGCACCATAGTTTAACAGTAGGGCAACCAGAGTTGGGTTGCTACGCTCACATGCTGCAAGACAACAACACTATGAAGGACCAATACAGATAAATACCAAAACAATACTGTATGATTATAAAAGAAATAACATAACACTTAAGGTCCGCAAATAAAACCCTGCAGTGTAGAGCGGTCAAATAAAATATCCATCACACATCAAATAGTCACCTGACTGAGGATGTCTTGTAATATGAGCTAACTCTGTCCCCACTAAAGGGTCACCCTGGGTGTTTACTGTTTACTACTCCCTGTTACAGTGAAGAGTAAACACTACAGGCACTAAGGCTTTGCAGTCCATGAGTAACACTGTTCAGAGCTGGAGCTGTGGTGCATTCACTGACTTTGAGTGTCAGTTTAGAACTGCTTAAGTGTTTTGTTTATTAGGTGTTTATCTTCAGCAAAGTTTTTGCAAGGCAGCTCTTACCAATCAAGTTGTGACATCTGAAGGTAGGAGTATTTGGCCACTGCAGCTTTAATGTGTTTTACACTACACTATCTTGTATAAGGGTGACCTACCCTTATACAGTGGCGTCTCTTTGTCATAGTTCATTGTGTCCAGTTCTGCGCCGTTTTCCAGCAGAACCTGGACGCAGCTGAGATGTTCCCGGTTAACTGCGATCAACAGCGGTGTCTCGCCTTTATCTGTTCTCTTGTTCAACATCCCAGGCTGAACTAAGACCAAAATAACAGAGTTAGACACAGACAGGAAGCTTTAAACTCCTATATTTATACAGCATTTAACTAATTTGTAATATTTCAGACAGAGCCTTGCAGTAATTTAGGTTGTTGGTTATAAATGTGTTCTTGAGGCTTTAGCCGCACTGCCTGCTGTTACCTGATATCATGGTCTTTAGACATGCCTCTTGGCCAAACCACGCTGCCTGGTGGATTGGTAACCAGCCTGGTTTACTCGGCAGCATCAGACTGGTTCCTGGAAGTACTGCCAGAGCCTTCACTAGATTAGCATCGCCCAATCGGATTGCTCGAAATATGGGGTCGTCTTCCCTGAAAAACATTAGGATTTCCTAAACTGACCATTGCAACATAAATCTTTGATATTCTCAAAGGCTTCCATTGACTCCCAGTCTAAAACAATGTGCACTACTTACTCTTCAGGTTCAGGGGCGATGTGGACCAGACCGCCATCCATCTTTCGATACGCCACCATTCTTTTCCCTGATCCTGTCATGAACCGGCTGATCGTTCCATCAAATGTCTTCCTGAACAAGCGGAAGAGAGAACATGCAGCCAATCAGATGATAACCCAATGAGCTAACAAACATTCAACATGTGTACTACAGAGTCAATACACAACCGCACCGCTGTTGTGGGACCCTGTAAAGTAGAAATTTTATAATGTATCATTATATAATGTTTATAGATGTTTGAATGTACAAAAATAAAAATATTACTTATTTCTCATTTTAAAAAAAGGGGAGAGTCATCATTGTTGGGCTGCTCCAGTTATTGGTTTAAAACATACAGACAACTAGTCAGTGTTCCTATGCACCTGTGTTCGGAACGTATACACTCGCAAGGCCCCAACTGGGCACACAAGCGACGTTCCTTCCTGCCCCTGTGAAGAACCTGATGACAAGGATGGACAAGGATGGAGACATTCCTGCTTCTTTGCAAGAGTTCTTGCAAAAAAAGAAGAATCTCTCGATCTGCGCATGTGAGAGGGACCACTTAATGTTCCCTGCACCATGCACCAAAGGCTTTCCACCTTTGTGTATAAACTGCTCGAGCTGATGGAGTGTGAGCTCAATCTTCTCTGGGGCCAGACTCAAAGCTTCAGTCCCTGGGGAAAAGGACGATACAGTGCTCCCCGTTCTTGAGACATTAAGTCTGCACGCATCGGGAGCCGCTGCCACATTGGCCAGTCTTGGCACATGCACTGCCCTCAGAGTCCGAAACTTGGGTTGCGCCAAAGCTGCCATAGCTGGTGTTCAATTTTGCAGAGGTGAGGGGAACCGATGCCACCCTGCCTGTTAATAAGCTGTTCTGATCCCCTGTCTGTGGGGTGACAGCAACCTGATAAACCATCAGTGCCCTTCCCAAATGGAAATCTGGAAGTATCCTTTAAGTCTCTTGTGAGAAACAGGTCCCCCTTGCAGACAGGTTGTCTCAAACTTGGGACAGTCAACTTGTTAAGTCCCCTGAGATTCAGAATTGGGCAAAGTTTGCCTTCTTTGGAATCAGAAAGTTCCTGGAATTAAAAACCAGCCTGACTGTTGCCTCGTGGCACATCCCTGATGGCCCCCTCCTCCAACAGGGACAAGATCTCTGTCTGGAGAACACTCTTGTAACGTGAATCCACCTGAGTGAAGACCGTTGGGGTCACTGAGGTGTAAAGTCAATGGAGAAACTGAATAATATATCTCTTAGTCATGGTGGAAATAACCCAAGAGGTTATTCCCTTCCCCACAGCCACTGCGTGCTCCTTGATGAACTGGGCCATGGTGGAGGAGAGGAGCTGCAGCTCCAAAGTGAGGTCTGTACTGCTGCCTATATCCAGCTTACGTGTCAGTATCCGGGGATACAGATCCAAAATCAACGCTGAATTGGCCAGCTGTGCCTGGACTGCCATAGCCCTATGTACCTTAGCCAGCATGGCATCTAACATGATTGTGATTGATCATGATCTGGACAAATTATTGAAGATCAAAATATATAAATTACACATTTTTGTGTGTCTATCTATGTATAAATGTAATATGTTGCACTGCGTCTACATTTCACTGCTGGTTGTATACTTTGTATATAACTATGTATGTGACAAATAAAAAACTCTTGAACTCTTGAACTCTCTCTTGGTGACTTTAGATGGGCATGTATTATTCCCTTACACTATGTTGTTGTAAAAAATAAGGCACTATTTGCTTAGAGCAGCGCAGCCAACTTTTCCTGATCTTGCATGGCAGACAGACATCTGCAGCTAACAGGAAATTTTAGTGGGCCTAGGAAACCCAGCACACATTAATTCCTCCACATTTGAGAGGAGGGCCACAGAAAATGGGGCAGATTGTCTCTCGCTGTCATCATTCAAGCATGAGGGGGCGGGAGTATTACCTGTTTCAGTTTTAATGCCCAACGCCTGCGCTGCCCTTTCGATGAGTCCTTTAAACTATTGAAGTTCCCCCTCCTCTGACACAGATCCAGCCTTGCCCTATCTGAAGAGAAAGATCCTACCACATCAACCTTCCTCCCTCTCCTCCTGTCTGAATCCTGTCCATAAAATTACGAACAGGGTCGCTGACAAAGGGCAGCCTGGGAACAAGTCTGACTTATTGCCAGCAATGCGAATTAAGCTCCTTCTGTGGTTGTACAGGGACCAGACAACCCTTAGCAGAGTGACCCGTACCCCAAAGTCCTGGAGCTACCCCCACAAGATGCTGCAAGGGACACAGTTAAATGCCTTCTCTAAATCCACAAATTCAAACTACCCCCAACACTCTAGAGAGGGTATAGAGCTGGTCCACTGTTCCGCAACCAAACAAAAACAACAAAAACAACTCCGAGTCTGTGAAGGTTCTCAGTCTTACAGGTCATCTTAAAGAAAAGGTTAAAGCAAAAGCATCTGGAGTTAGTTTCAAGGTGAAAATTCCAAGAGACTTTATCAATTCTGAGATCAACTGGTAAGACAGCTGAGCTTATATCTCTAGAGGGAGGAGTTACCCCTAAAACCAAACCTGATGGAACCAGGCTGTTCTGGTCTAATAGTCGTTTGCTATAACTAACGACTGTGAGGCCAGAACAGCAAAATGTCTTAGCCTTGAAAACTAAGTCCAGATGCTTTTGCTTTAACCTTTTCTTCCTGAATCTGAGGTTCAAACTACAAATTCTCTTCTCATCTACCCTGGCATAGACTTTCCCAGGGAGGCTGTGGAGTGTGATCCCCCTGTAGTTGGAACACACCCTCCAGCCCCCCTTCTTGAAAAGAGGGACCATCACCCTTGTCAGCCAGTCCAGGCTGATGTTGGGATGTTGCAGAGGTGTGTCAGCCAAGACAGCCCCACAACATCCAGAGACTTGAGGTACTTAGGGTGGATCTCATCCACCCCTGGGGGCTTGCCACCGAGAAGCTTCTTAAGTACCTCGGTGACTTCAGCTTTGTTGATAGTTGAGTTCACCCCTGAGGCCTCGTCCTCAGTGGAAGACATGTCAATGGGATTAAGGAAAGTAATCTTTCCACCGTCCGACAATATCTCCATTTGAGATCAACAGCTGCCCATCTCTACTGTAAACAGTGTTGGCAGGGCACTACTTACCAATCCTGAGATTCTGACATTGCCAGAATCTCTTTGAGGCCACCCAATAGTCCTGCTCCATGGCTTCACCAAATTTTTCCCATTTTTTGTCTCCACAACCACACGGGCTGCAGCCCACTTGGTCTGCCGGTACCGGTCAGCTGCCTCAGGAGTCCCAGAAGCCAACCAGGCCTGGTAGGACCAAGCCTTCCCCATGGAACCCCTTAAAAGGTCTTAGAGTAAGTGCGCCGTCATACAGCGACATACAGCGATATACCGCCGTCCACCAGAGGGCAGGCTCCAAAAGTGTAAATATGAGCAGAAATCCAAAGGCGTCTTTACAAGTGTAAAAATCGTGCTTACAGCCTGGTACTAAAGATGGTTCTGGTCTCTAGAGCTACGTTTTTACTACATGACAACTCTAGGGGGGATTTTTGATTAATACGTCTGTTTATGCTCTCTGAAAACTATTGTTTTACTATGCAGTAAAAGCCGAAAAGCCCGGATGTAACCACCATTTTATTGCCTGTCATATCGACAATATCCGTGAATAGAGGACCTATGGGTGGAAGTTGTCCATAGAATATACTGTCATTGGGTAGGACTCCTTCTTCAGCTTGACGGCATCCCTTACTTCCGGTGTACATCACCGGGGTTATGGGATTGCCGCCACCAGAGACCTAACAACCACAACTCTGTGTGGCCGCATTGACAATGACATGGTCCACTCTGACCTTTTTTTTCATTTAGCAGATGCTTTTATCCAAAGCGACTTACATGAAGTTTCCATTCCCCAGTGTTACATTTTTAGTTGACGTTTTCATTCAAAGCGACTTACATTAAGGTTCCATTCCCAAGTGTTACAGCTGGAACACCACTGGGGGCAAGGTGGTGTAAGTGTCTTGCCCAAGGACACAACAACAGTATGAACTGTGGGGAGACCGGGAATCCAACCGCCTACCTGCGCCCCACAATGATTCAATGTGTCCCTCGGGATCTGGTCAAAACTCAAGGTGGGAGTTAAAGTTCTCTCTGACAGGAGACTCGGCCAAATTCTCCCAAGATAACCTCACAATACATTTGAGTTTGTTGTGTCTGTCCAGCTTCCTCTACCACAATTGGATCCAACTCACCAGCAGGTAATGATTAGTTGACAGCTCCGCCCCTCCCTTTACCTGGGTGTCCAAGGGTGTCCTGGGGTCAGACAAAACGACCACAAATTCAATCATCAACCTCCGGCCTAGGTTGTCCTGGTGCCACGTTTACTGGTGTACACCCTTATGCTTGAACATGGTGCTTGTTATGGACAAACTGTGACTAGCACAGTAGTCCAATAACAAAACACCCCTCAGGTTGCGATCAGGGTGTCCGTTCCTCCCAATCACGCCCCTCCAGGTATCACTTTTATTGCCTAGGTGAGCTTTGAAGTTCCCCAGTAGAACAAACAAGTCCCTGGTTAGAGCACTTTCCAGCACCCCTCCCAGAGACTCCAAGAAGGCCGTGTACTCTACACTGCCATTTGGCCCGTAAGCACAAACAACAATGAGAAGCCTTTCTCCGACCCAAAGGTGCAGGGAAGCAACCCTCTCAATTCACCAGGGAGAATTCCAACATGTGGCGGCTGAGCTGGGGGGCTATGAGCAAGCCCACACCAGCCCATCACCTCACACCGCAGGCCACTCCAGAGTAGTGGAGAGTCCAGCCTCTCTCGAGGAGTATGATTCCAGAGCCCAAGCTGTGCGTGGAGGTGAGCCCGACTATCTCTAGTCGGTACCTCGCAACCTCCCGCACATTCCAAGGATCCTTCCCCGCCAGCGAGTTGACGTTCCACCTCTCTAAGGCCAGTTTATGTGTCCAGAGATTGGGTTGCTGGGGCCCCTGTCTTTGACTGCTGTGTTTATGTGTATAGTGTTATTAAGCATTTTGTTTCTTGTGAGACCCAAGACTTCTGTGAGACTTGTTCACTTGAAGGGACGGTGGGTTGCCGGTTAGACCCCGACCAATTCTTGTATGGCTGTTTTTTCCACAGAAGCACTAGAGGGGTTGGGACAAACCCCATCCACCACAAAATAAGTCACTAAGAACAATGAACACAATGAATCCCAAGCTGTTGTGTTAAGATGTAAATTCTGCAAAGTTCTTCTTTAAGCTGGACTTCTGACCTAATCTCTTGTTGGGTTGGGTCATTTTTTTTCACTGAATGTTGAATAAAAGTAACAAAAGACCAAACTCATAATTACAATTAATAAGTGCCTTACGGGTCAGGGGGCTTCTCGCTGGGAGGGTTCGGGGAGCTATAGTGAGCAGTCGTCTCTGGAACAGGATGATTCTGGGAAATGGAATCCCTTCTAGGAGCTGGTGCATCCTGAAATTGGTTTGTGCTATGGGCTCTGATTGACTGGTTCTCTTGCGGGGGTATGGCCTGTGGCTGGTGGGATTCGTTCAGACTGCGGTCGATGGCCAGTTGGAGGAGTTCCTCGTCTGTCATGTGACTGTATAGCGAGTAGTCCTCAAAACCCAGAGTAGACCCAGTAGCTGCTGCCATGGCGGCCATTAGTTATATTATCTGAAAAGATAAAATAAAAATTATGTCTTTTACAATATTAACTGCTAAACAGTTTCCAATAAAGGTGAGCTTGCGGTTTAAGGAGAGAGAGGAACTGACAACAAACAGCTTGGAGTGGCCAGAACTCGATGTCCAGCAATCTTTTAACAGATGAGCTGTGCTTTTTATGGATTTGAGAATAAAATCAGAGAACGATATTAAATCCTGATTGACCACATGCCTTTACCATGCGTCTTTAAAGAAATGAGCCTAAACAGACTATGAGCCCAATCTTGTGGTAGACAAAAGGCGTACAGTCAGTGGCATATGGTTGATATGCCCTTGTCCATCTGGTGCAGGTATGGACCATTTGTGATGCTGCACTGTTCTGGTTTAAGAGGAGGTGTGGTCTAGTGCATTTACTCTGAAGCTGTAGAGCACTGACACAAAGACTGACTGAGGCCTGGTAACACTGATCTATTTTAATACATGGAAACAGAGAACAGTTCAGCATTTATAAACAATTAATAATTAAATTAAACCATTTATTAAAAATATCTGTCTTTGGACTTGAAAACTAAGTCCAGATGCTTCTGCTTTAACCTTTTCTTCATATTTAGAGAAAATATCCCGGAGCTCAGATGCATCATTTATTTCTCTTGTTACAGTACCCCTTAGACTCTTCTTTTAAAACAAAAATGCAGAGTTGGTATATCATTTGTTTTTCATTTTCTACCGCTTTGTCCCGTTAGGTGTCGCGGGTGACTGGAGCCTATCCCAGCAGCTTTGGGCCTGAGGCAGGGTACACCCTGGACAGTGGCCAGTTAGTCGCAGGGCTGAGTTGGTATATGTACTTCTTCATCTTCAAAATAAGTTGATGTCTATGGGTTCTCTCTGGATACTCCGGCTTCCTCCCACTGTATGAAGACATGCATGTACATACTGTAGATCACTTGGCAACTCTAAAGTGTCCCTATGAATGAATGTGAGACTGAATAGTTTTCTGTCACTGTCTGTCTCTAAATGTTGCTGCTGGTATAGACTCCAGTCACTGTGGACAACGAGACCAAGCGGAAGAACATAATTTTATTTATTTTTATTATTATTATTATCATTATCATTATTGTTATTTCTTTTCATTATATTAGTTGGTTTGTGGAGGTATTTATTTAAGTCAGTGCATTTATAAATTGATTACATTTTTCACTCTTTTTTTTTTTTTTGAGACTGCATTTTGGGCATTGCCCTCAACCCACTTCAGCATAATTACTTTCCAGGCCAGCATAAGCAAGAATTGCAGACACAAGTCCTAAGAGACAGAGCAATGGACTGGGGAGGAGTGTCTGTCCTATCACCAAATCCAGGGGTCTCAAACTCAAATTACTTGGGGGCCGCAGGAGGCAGAGTCTGGGTGAGGCTGGGCTAGATCAGGTATTCCACAAAAAAAGATTTGTTAAATCCTCTCAAATGTTATTACTAACAGTTCTTTAAGTTCAATGGGTTCTTCTGAACCTGAGCTATCCTGAACTTAAATGGATTATTGAAGAACATGAATGAGCTGCTAAGTGGCCCCATGGGATGTCCACTCCCCTCAGTGATATTGTCAACATAACATCACGTAAATTTATAGATTCGTCATGATAACAAATCCGCATAGATTGTGGCGGTCAAATGGCAATTAACTTTCAAACAAATCAGCCGATTTCAAATGATGGGAAAACAAAATACAATCCGCATGAAGCCAAACCCATTGCCAGTAACATTGAATTTATCCAGCACAAGGTCAAACATACTCATTTCAAACACAGTAAGAAGCAGACAGTTTATGACGGCTATGTGATGTTACACGGGCTCCTCCGTAGTTGTGGAAAGTTTCTCTGCCTGCATCAAGCCCAGCCAATGGCCCGCGCCCAAGGGCCATATCCTCCACTGTGATGGTAGGTTGGTTCAGTTCCAGCACAAAAAGGAACCTTCCACAAACAACGTGGTAACGTGCCATTCATATAAAACTTGCAGGGCGCTTTAAACGTTAAACTTTCATAACAACATTAAACTTTCATATCGTCCTGCGGGCCACAAAATATCGTCTTGCGGGCCGCAGTTGGCCCCGGGCCGCAAGTTTGAGACCCCTGACCTAATCAGACTAATTTCTCTGCAAACCTCCAGAACACTTCAATCTTCTTACACAATGGTCAAGTCTCTTTGAGTAGTTTACATTGAGATAACAAAACTGAAAACCAAATAACAATTAAGAAAACAAATTAACCAAACCAAAAACACAACGACAATCCAGACAAACGGGAAAAGGTAGGTATCGTTTGCAGACATAATTCTTACTGCTGATTGGACAAGACATCTGTCACTCAAGATGTACATAAAGTACGTATCTAACTTTATTTTATATACATGTGTTCTGCCTTCATATTCAATCTAAGAAAATAATAATTTCTATTAGCAAGCAGGGAGTGGAAATCATACAACACTACCTGGAGAAAGGATATTCTATAGTCAACTCTTGGTTTACTTTGTTCTAGCATAGTTTTCCTAATCCACTTGTGTACAGTCTATTTTAGTTTATTTTGATATTTTTGATTCACGGAAAAAAACTTCCAGTGCTAGCAAGGAGTCAAGGAAGCACATGTAGCCAAATCAGACGCACCTCTTATATCAATTTCCTGGGTGTGAACTTCCTGTTAGTATTGTCTCAAAATCAAAACATTGCCCTCTTGTGGATTATTATTACTGTACCACCAACAACATCCAACAACAAAATCTAAGCCAAGCAAGTGTCTGGTCCAATGTCAAACCAGGTCAGCTTTACAGGGTAGTCTGAAGGATGATAGATCCACTTACCGTGAAGCCCAGTGGGTCCAGTCCAAGTCTAGTGGGTCTTGGAGCAATATTTACGTAATTATTGGTGTTTTTGCTGTTCAAATTATTGTTAAGTCTTCAAGAGCAGAAAGTTCATTGCTCCTCACTGAGTACATACGACTGTTTAGGATGAAGTATGGTATTTATGGGGCAGGTATTTTTGAACAACAAGGGGGTGGGGGCTAGTTCTGTGGTATTAATAGTAGCTGACCTTCTTTCGCCCCACACTGATCTTAAAGGAATCAGTGACACTAGAAAATATGGACTAAAACAACCACCATCTGTCCAGTCTGTCCTCAAGTGTACCCGGTCTTTAGAAACATCCTGCAGAGTGTTTTTCTTGGTATTTATCACAGGTCTGATATAATTAATCACTTCCTAAAGTCGCATTAGAAAATCCATTATTATTCTTACTGTTGGGAAATTTCTTAATCAACAGGATCCTTACTTTGGAGGGGGCTCGTCTGGAGTCCTCCAAATAAATGTATTTTAGAGCAGACTTTCAGGTGGTGCTGAGCTGCATCATCAAAGTAAAATTTCAAGAAATATTTAATAATTTTTAATGTAAATATGTTTTTGTTGTGTTAAAATAGGTTGTGTTAAATAAAAGCAGGTATGTTTAACTATATATACAATTTTATTTGATCAAATTTTTATTTTATTTTATAAAATAAGATTTTTATTAAAAAACAAGCAGTTTTTTTAACAGTCGGATGTTAGTGGGAGATTGATGCTGAGTCTTAAAAATATTTGTGAAGCAGAATAGATCAACTTGTTGCTGTTACACAGCTAAAAGTGATATTATATAACTTTGACAATAACAATAGTGTTAAAAGCAACACTATCTAAAATCTCAACTGCACATTTTTTGGGACAAATGCAAAATAAAAAACAATTTTCCACTCTAAGCTGCTGTTTTTTTTTTTTTTTTTTTAAATTACAATGGTGCATTGTGGGTAACATTAGCAGTCTTGGTGTTTTTAAAAAAGGAGGTCTCAGTCCTTGGTGGATGAATGTATTGGAACAGACCTTTAAGAAGATTCACCAACAGTTAAGACCAGTTTCACCTTGGTGGTAGAAGTGTACTCCATCCTCCTCAGTACAGGGGGAAAAAGCTCTCATTTAGAACTTTTTCATATACGTTTCATTTAAATATAAAACTAAAGTGTTGGAGCTTAAAGTTTTATAAAAAAAGAAATATCCAATGGAGAGGTCAGCAGGACAGATACGTACCTTAGTTTAGAAAACTTAATCAAATATTGCAAAAACTAGTAGCAATTAACAATAATATAACAATCATGTATCTTTGTACAACATCTCATTTTCTTCATTAATGTGCAATTTGAAAAGACAGAAAATAGAAACAAAATTTTTTCATTTTTTGTTTGTTGATTAAAGTACATATACAGAGGCCTCTAGGACCCCAGAGGTGAGGCACAGTCAGGTACAGTGAGTCATAAAGACAACGTTGTAAAAATTTGGTTTAATAAAGAATTAGCCTGTTCACAAGAAAGTGTGTGTATCCACAACTAAACAATATTCAGTTGTTTAATACTATTAAACCTTTGCACATTAACATTGAATAAAGAATCATCACTGATACTGACATATCATTGCCTAGTGCTTTCTGATGGATTTTGAGAGCATTCACAGAAATATATAACAATACACTCTTGAGAAATTATCAGTTTTATTACAAATACAGGTGTAAGTGTAGACATAGCCTTAATGTAGGTTACATGTTCTTTCAAATAAGTGCTTAAGGGCTTTAAAGGGCATCACAAACTGACTGAACCCTTTAGAAGAAGCCTTTGGTAGATGCTCCTTGTGAAGGGTTAATATTATCCAGCAAATCAGGACCAAATAAGTCTCGAGTCTTTCTCCAGACCTTTCCAGACCTAATCAGTAAAGATCCATTCAACAGTTTACTTTTGATGCGTTCATCGCTTAGATCCTTCAGTTGTAGGTCTGTAACGGTGTAGAGTCGCAGTCATTGACCAGTACAAGTACTAGACCATGTTTAGTATCCGAAGGTCTGCTTGATGGCCTGGAAGTAGAAGCGGTTCCAGCCCTCTCTGGTGGTGTCTTCAAATTCAGACGGGACCTCTTTGAGGTCCACAGATAGAACTGTTTCACCTCCTTGGTCCTCGAAGACCAGAACCACACTGGCATAGTGTTCTAGGAGAGAGGAAAGGACACTTAGGAAAAGACTCAGAGGCATATGGTGGAAGGAAAAGGGCGGAAAAGGGCTTTAAGTTTTTTAAGCACATTTACTGTCATTAGGTGTCAATAGAAGATGATTTCCAATAAACTGTCCACAATAACATTACAAAAGAGTTATTCTAACTGTACAGCAGAAACTTTAACCTTTAGTGTTAAAAACGACAGTACATAATTATACTTTTGTTATACATTGCTCTTTAAAAATAAAAGCTTTTTTGTGAGGAAAGAAAATAAGAATAGACTTACCTTTGGGCCAGGTCCTAAACCTCCACTTCATGTCAATCCTCTTTTCTGGAACCTTCAGGAATAAAGACAGGATATCAGTACATTTACATGCTCAGCTTACTCAGACTATGTTCTCGCTTTCCTTTTGGCTTTTTCACAACTTTAAATTAATGTTGATGATTAAATTACTTAATTTAGCAAAGATTTTGACTCAGCCCTTTCCGTTTACCCGGGCTTGGGGCCAGGACATTAAATTACAGTGGCTTGTGACTTTGTATTAGGTGTGCTGACACTTGCCCGATATGTACACCCAGACCTGTGGGGGTAGGAGGCATCTTACCTACCTATTCTAGATTGGCTGTAGCAAGGTCCAGCCACTGCCCCATAGACTAATGTTTTTCTTTTATGTTATGTAGCCAGTGGTGACCCAAAATACTGTACATGCAGCAATAGTCGGACTAAGAACCTTTCAAATAACTGCCATCCTGTAGCCACACTAGGTTGTTTACATGCATTGTAAAAATCTAAATATAATCAGAAGTAGAGATAAATCACAGATCATCACACTGACTGTTACATCATGATGTCACTAAGGAGCATTAATGTGTGTTGTGAGCATTACCAGTTGCGTAAACTCCCCACTAATGGATCCGTCCAGGAGCAGGAACTTTCCGCCACAGCGACCGTCTACTTGCGCAGCCGCCCGAGTGAAGACCTGGACGAACTGGAAACACACGATCAGCAAACAGTCACTGATCAATGAGCCAATAAACACATGCTGGTCAATAGGTCATCCTTGTTATTGACAAACTTTTTCAAACTGATTTAACAGAACTTATGCCAAATTATTACAATCTTTTTCATTAGAAAGTCAGGAATAATAAAAAATATACAATATTGATTGTACATTACATTTAAAAATGGAAATCTAAACTGAAATACTACGGATGGCTGACTGGCATGTCCTTATTCTGTGGTTCTTAAACTTTTCACAGGGAGCCACATTAATATTTAGCTGTTGAAGGACTACCTCTAATACTTCATAAAAGGAGTTTAATATATAAGTGCAGTGTTTCACTACAGAGGTTAACACAGAACAAACTTTTTTTATTGGTTTTATTATAAACTGGAAATAAGGTAAGTTCTTGAAAACACTATCAACTGATTATAGAAAACGGTTAAAGCAAATCATGGACTTAGTTTTCAAGGCTCTTCTTATTCAAAGAGACTTTCTCAATTCTGAGTTCAACTAATATGAGAGCTGAGCTTTATCTCTAGAGGGAGGGGTTAGGTTAGGTTACTTTTATAGTACCCGTAGATAAATTAGTTTTACAGTGCAATGACTATGGCATCCAATACAAAGACACACGACACAGAACACTCCACAACACAGAGGGACAAATAAGTAAATACTGACTAAAGTGCTCTCAAAAAAAAAAAGAAAGTGCTCTCAAAACATTACATGTGGTCTTTGTAAAAGAACCTGAAGAAGAACCCCAAAAAAACAGATAAAAAACACAAAACCCTAGTACAACATTTCTAAAAAAAAACACCTCTACACTTTGTTAATCATATTAATCACATTTCGTACGAAGCTGCTCTTATATCTTTTTGTTCTACCCCTTGGGACTCTATACCTCCTCGCAGACGGCAATAACTGAAACTTACTGTGCAGGGGGTGAGAGTTATCATCTAAGATTGAGCAGGCCATCCTTTGTAACTGTTTGGTATACAGGGATGCCACTCCTGGTTTAGACTCACCTATCAAACGGCCAGACCACTTTACTATCTGGTCTAACTGAATTTTTGCATTTAATGATATATGACCATACCATACTACTGCGGAGATGGACAACACAGATTCAATAAAAGCATGATAAAACATTTTCATTATTGTTCAATCAAGATTAAACACAGATAATTTCCTCAGACAATACAAACGCTGGTGCCCCTTTTTGCACAGAGCCTCACAATTATTTTCAAAATTCAGTTTCTCATCAATAATAGTCCCAAGGTATTTGTATGATTGTACATACTCTATTTTTTGGCCTTTAATTGAGGTAGGTTCACTTGGATGAGTACTTTTCCTAAAAGCAATGATCATAACCTTGGTCTTTGATATATTAAGCTGTAAGTAAGTTTTCTCACACCAATTGACAAAGTCCTCAATAATTGGGCCTTGTGAGGTCTCATTTTCCTTAAGTAAACGCAAAATAACTGAGTCATCCGCATACTTTGATAATTCTGTTATCATACATGCTTTGACACATATTTGTATATAAAATAAATAAAAGTGGAGACAGCACACATCCTGGAGGAGACCCTGTAGAGGAACTCCTCTGTTCAGATAAGACACCATTTACTCTGGCTCTCTGGGTTCTGTTAGTTAAGAAATCCAAAATCCAACCCATCAAACTATTGCTTAATGAAAACTGATCTAAGAGCCTCTTGATTAAAATGTGTGGTTGAATTGTATTAAAAGCTGAAGAAAAATCAACAAATAAAAGTCTAACATGTCTCCTCTGACCATCCAAATGTCTTAATAGCAAATTTAGTGACTGTAGCGTCATGTGAGGTCTATATGCAAACTGCACAGGGTTCAGTTTATGTTCGGTCACCCTTCATTCATTTCAGTTTATTTGCCAGTTCAAAATCAGAATTAAAACCATTTAGAGTAACCTGATTGCTGGTTTTCATATTTGTCCATGCTGAGCCAGGATTTTTGGATGCCATCTTATTTTCTATTTTTTTCTTATAGCTTTGTTTAGCTTTAAGGATTTCAGTCTTTAAATCCTTAGTAACCACATGTAAGTCCATAGTTGTTCCAAGATTAAATGCAATTTTTTTCCTTTGTAAATGGGACTTTATTGATTTAGTAACCCAGGGCTTATTGTTGGAATAGATTTTGACCTTTTTACATGGGATTATCATGCAGGGACATGATAATCCCTGCAAAAAGCTATATATGAGCATGTATAGCTTTTTGCAGGGATTATCATGTCCCTGCAAAAAGCTATATATGAGCATGTCCCTGCAAAAAGCTATACATGCTCATATATAGCTTTTTGCAGGGACATGATAATCCCTGCAAAAAGCTATACATGCTCATATATAGCTTTTTGCAGGGATTATCATGTCCCTGCAAAAAGCTATATATGAGCATGTAACATCCACCACTGAGTCCAAATCGTCACCACAGGCCTGTTTAAAAATGTCCCAATCTGTACAGCTGTAACAGTCTTGTAGACAGGACACATCATCTTCTGACCACACTCTGATGTCCTTAGTCACTGTTTTTAACCTGAAAAATAACTCTGATTGGACCAGACTGTTTCAAACTAAGTCCAGATGCCTTTGCTTTAACATTTTTTTTCAAGATGACCTGGATGACTGAGAACCTTCACAGACATCAAGTGATTATATTAACTTTACTAAACTAGGCCAAATTCTGGGTTAAACAAAGACTAAAGTAAGAGCTAAACTTTTTTTTAGGATAATAGAATGAACACAATAGTACCAACACGGACTAGTTTGCAAACGGAAATTTGAAAACCTTTGTCCAAATTCAATTAGATTGTGTTTTCAATTCAATTCAAACTTTATTAGGGACACAGAACATCTGGTCCATAGAAATAAAATAACAGTATAGAATAATAAAAGTTTTAATGTAGTTACCTCTTGGCTGATAAAAGTTGCGTACAGTTCGTCGGGCGTCGTGATAAATGTTTCCTTTAGTTTGAGGCTACGTGTTGATGATCCCACTTGGCTGGGGCCTGCAGCAGGTCGGGGAGCTGAACTTATCTACAAACACAATCCAAGTTTATCCAATCAGACACCAGTGGACTAATGAGTGGACACATACCGATGAATAATTGGGTAAAATGTGAAGTGTTCAGATGAAGCTTTACCTGTGTTTTACTCTGGACCTGGGATTTCTTCTGGACTTTTGTGGGCGGGGCCTGTGGTCCATTAGCAGTGGGTAGGATCATCCCCTGACTGAACTCTGAGGACAAATAGTCAAGGTCAAGAAATGGACTGACCTGTGAGTCCTCTAAGATAATATAAGGAATATTGACAGGGATGTAACCCTGGTTTAGAAATGAGTGAAAGTCAGAAATCTTGCTCAAATTACACCTTCACATATCAACAAGGGCAGTGGCTCAGTGGGTAGAGCAGAAGGTAGGTGGTTCGATTCCCGCTCTCCCCACAGTTCATACTGTCGTTGTGTCCTTGGGCAAGACACTTAACCCACCTTGCCTCCAGTGGCTGTAACACTGGTAATTACTGTAGAACCATGTAAGTCGCTTTGGATAAAAGCGTCAGCTAAATGAATAAATGTAAATGTAACAACCAAACCAATAGAGTTTAATATAATATCAATATAGAGTTTAATATAATATCAATATTTCAAGTTAAAATAAATTTGAATTACTATACAAAAGAATGAGGCCCACCCAATGATTATAATAGTACATATTGTAGTACCATAAAGGCTTATGGGTTATGTTGTTGGACATGTGCATTTGACTAAACTTGTCCAAAACAAAACCTTTAAAAATCTGCAGCGGGGATCACAGAACAATTGGAGGGTCTCAGAGGATTAAGAATTTGAAATGTCCCTACTCTATTCTCTTTTCCTTAGACCTTTTCACATCTGAGAGACCAGTGGTACTGGCATGTTTGAGTAACAAACTGATTTTGTTGACAATTTGTTTCTGACAGCTCTCTGCAGGAATCTGGGGCGCATGTGCAGAGTGTTTAGTCCAGCTTCAGTCCCACTAAGCTGAAGTACAGATATGTTGGAGCAAACCCATGCACTTGGTGGACACAGGAAAATAGGCAGTATCTAACAATGCTGCTATTTAATGTGTCATCTATCTATCCTAGTGGACTCCAAAATGGTGATGATTGGCTGTGCATGTAAAACAGTGTTAGCCCATGAGTAAGGTAGTGTCGTACCTGATTTGAGTTGTTCCATGTACAGGCCCAGGGCTCGCCGGACTTCAGGGATTCCCTTGGTCTTCATGAGCTGGACCAGTAGAGTGGGGGGATGATCCTTACACAGGGACACCGAGATCTGGGCCAAAATCAAATCCTCTCTGTTATTGAAGTCCATTGCATTTTTCTAGTCCCTGGTCTATGTAATCTGCTCTGTCCTGACTGGGATGAGGTGGATCAGTCTGGGGTGGTTGGACTTACATCCAGATCGTCTGTGTCATTTTCATCTGAGAGGTTGCTCACGTCCACAGTCCCTCTGTACTTCACTCCAGCAGTCGATGTCCCTAAAGCAGTCAAATGTTAGTTGTATGAGTGACTTTATGAATAATCTAAATCTTGTTATCAAAAAATCTACTAAAATTCAAATTAACTTACTCAGTCAGTCAAATTTGTGGAACCCATATTGAGCTTGTTTCTAATACCTAGTTTTGTTTGAGGTTGAGACTTTTTCACAAGAGCTTCACCGTGTCCACAAGTACACAATTTTAAATACACACTGTCATTACCTAATCTCCTCGTGGCTTTGGTTACTCAATTATACAGTATGTCTGCATATCTGTCTGCAGGTGGAGCTGAGGGCAGATTGTGTTATATGTGTAATAGGCACACCCACTGATCTTACACACACCTCTTTGTTTATCCTTTTATTTCATCAAATCATTTTACCTCATTTTAAATAATATTTTTGCCAAAGGATATAGAAAAGGCATCTGGCCTAACCTAGTTCAGATGCCTTTTCTTCAAGATGACTTGGATGACCGAGAACCTTCATAGACAATATTTTTGATATATTCATTTGTGCCCCTAAGCTGTGTAATACATTTGAATCAAACATTTTATAAGCATAAGTTTTCCCTTAGGCTACAAAGTGGTAAAAACTATAGCCTTTAAGTTGTCTTGTCTAATGCAATTTGTTCTAAAACCTTGTTGTACAACCTTCATTATTGTTCATACAATCAGTATGTGCTGCTCAATGCACAAAACAATGAGCATATCAGGGCTGTATGACATCAAGAAAACTTGCAATAGCTATGTTGAATATTGCAATAATGATGATATCGGAATATCTGCCTACAGACTGGAGGTTGAACAGCTGGCTGTCTGGTGCGGTTATAACAACCTTGAGCTGAATGCGCTCAAAACGGTGGAGATAATGGTGGACTTCAGGAGGAACAGTCCATCTCTCCCCCCACTCACCATCGCGAACAGCACTGTGGACGCAGTGGAGTCATTCAGGTTCCTGGGCACTACCATCTCTCAGGACCTGAAGTGGGACAATCACATTGACTCCAATGTAAAAAAGGCTCAGCAGAGACTGTACTTCCTTCGTCAGGAAGTTCAACCTGCCACAGGAGCTGCTGATTCAGTTCTACTCGGCTGTCATTGAGTCTGTCTTGTGTAATTCCATCACTGTCTGGTTTGGTTCAGCTACCAAATCAGACATCAGGAGACTGCAACGCGCCATCCGAACTGCCGATCCCAGGCCACTAGAACATCTAGGCATAGGAACAGTTTCTTCCCACAGGCCATTTCCCTCTTGAAGAGTTAACAGTTACTGTGTTGTATTTGTATTGTTTATGTGCACTGGAAGTTTCAATGCCAAAACAAATTCCTTGTGTGTTAAAGTACACTTGGCAATAAAGCTCTTTCTGATTCTGATTCTGATTCTGAATGTCTCTTTACTGCAGTAAAAGCATAATTAATTACCTTTAATGGATGGATGAATTTTTGATTATTACGTCCGTTTATGCTATCTAAAAACTATTGTTTTACTATGGAGTAAAAGCCAAAAATCCCAGATGTAACAGTCATTTTATTGCCAAATCGTAACAACAATATCAGTGAATAGGGGACCAATGGGGGATAACATCCACATTTATACTATCTCTGGTATACACTCTACCAGGTGAATCACCAAAGCACCTTCTGAAATTAATTTAAGAACCAACCAAGAAATGCTATGCTAGAGCCTTTTATAAGGTAATATAAGCACCATTATAAAGGTTTATAATGGTGTCACTTTATATTTGAGTTAAAGCTGCACTACCTGATTTTCTTTTCATCCCTGTCTCAGATTCTACCCTTAACCCCCCAAAGCAGCCAATGGGACCTCTCCTGCTTCTCTTTTACAAAAAAAAAATATAAAGCGTGACTTATTTTTCCTCTACAAAATACTAATACAATATACCAAACTGAACTTTAGAGCTTAGCATTAGCTTAGCGTTAGCTAATCATTAGCTTAACATGCAACTTTAGCTACAAGAATGCAATTATCTTTGTCTTGTTAAAAATTATATGATTGAATAAACTTATTATAAATAATAAATTTATCTGCGTTTTACATTGCCTCCCTGTTTCTCTGTGTTCAAAGAAATTTTCTGTGCTGAAAAAACACTTTATCGGTGAGATCACAAGCTGGTGTAGACCAATAGAAGTGCTCCTTTTTTGAGCATGTGGTTTGGACGCATGTGATTGGCTAAATATTTCCGTTCCTGAGTAACTTATTCAAGGTCCTATAATTAAAAAGTAGATGGCATCATAAAGCTTGTTTTTACTATTTGGTATTTAAAACATTTTCCCCAACTAGAAAAAAATATATAATAATCAAGTATAATATGTTTAATTATATTGATTTGAGGCTCTAATTGGACAGTGATTTTGACAAACGGTGTCACGTTAAACACCATACCACTGCCATTTCTACAACACATTTGCAATATATTGTGCAGCCTTAAAGCAGAATCAAACTTAGCTGATCCATATGATTACATACTGTATAACATAACTCCCACCTATCCAGTTGGCACGGATGACCCACTCGTAGAAGTAGAAAAGCTTCCCTTTGCGGTTGTTGATGCAGGCCTCTCCCTCCATTTTGCTCACGTCAGTCACCTGACACGTGCCCTCTGACCCTTGAACTTTAACTTCAAGCAGCAGTGCGCGCAGACGTTCCTCCGACCAAGAAGTGACATCACGCTCTGTCCTGAAATTTAACATTAGAGGAGAGGTGACAAACTCCGTGGTGCAAGCAGCAATCTCTTGGCCAATTAAGAGTTTGACCTTTACATTGTGGCTTTTGTTGATTCCAATGGAGGAGTCTCCAAAGTGGTAAAGTTTGGGATCCTTTGTAAAGATCAACAATTAAAGGCTGTCCTGTCCTTTACTGTAATGCAAATGAATCAGTTTTGTTTGCGTTGTCAGGGTCCTAAGCATATATAGGCTTCCTACTTTTGCCACTTTTGAATATAATAAGGTTCGTTTCACTCTGAGTTGGATGAAATGTTCCAGTTGAGATCATATGGACATACAGGACATGTACAGTATATTCGTCATATATACAGATAAATGAAAATTAATATCTTTGTCCTGGACTCATCTATTGCATGGCAACTCCGTCTTGAGTGGACAGTAGTCCTACGATGAGACGTTTCCCTTTTTTTTCCCCATGGCTTTGTTTTGACTTTTGAGTTTTTCCTTGTCCTGATGGAGGGTCTAAGGACAGAGGGTGTTGTATTTTACAGTCTGTTTATTTCTGTAAAGCTCTTGCTGTCTGCAGTTGTGATATTGGGCTATAAACATAAAATTGTATTGAACTGTTGCTGGGGAAAAACTGTTGTCACTCTAGGAAAAAGGTAAAAGTGTTTTACTTTGAGTGAGTTGACCCTTGCTTCTTGAAAAACATATTACAAAAGTCCACACTGTATAAAACTTGTGTGGCTCTATAGAGTATTTTGTTTGGAGTTTAGAAAGAACCGTCTTCAAATGTTTGGCAAGTTGTGAGGCCCGTGTATCCTACCTCAAGCCCTGACCACATTGGGTACAAAAGTCCAATACAAATTTTTGATGTTTATGCAGAGAAAATGATCATAGTGAAGAAGTAGCTGGGGGAGAGAACACCTCAACACTGCATACAGTCAATAAAAAAAACAAACAAAAAACATATTTACCAGTGCCAGTTGTTGACGTTGGTGGCGTCAGCTCGTTCCTCTACGATCCATCTGGGGTCTCCCTCTCCCCACTTTGCCATGGCAATATGAATAAGAAACCTCTTCTAGTGCAAAACTTACTAATTTAGAGGTTAAATGAATAAATAATTGTGGTAACAGAACGAACACAGAGTAAGCTCAATGTTCAGGAAAACTGGACCGGGCCTATTGCTCGTCTCCACAGAACTGACTCAGGGTAAAACTAACCCTATTTAAAGCTGACCCTAGCTTCTGCAGAGCCTGGAGAAAATGCTGGAGCTCTCTTTAAATAACCGAACCTGCACCCCCAGCCCAAATACCCCCCTGTATATAATAGCCCTTTTGCTGTTCCCTCCCCCTGCTCACACATGTCATGAACCACAGCTGCCCAACTGGTCAGTCTATTTAAAACTGCAGCTAAAGATGGAACAGGAAGAGAAAACATTTCACAATAATGCCCAGAGGAAGAAGAACACTTTGAACTTGGATTAAAATGCACTCTAATAATAATCTTTATAGAGCACTTTTCCACCTACTGTAGTAGGCACTCAAAGCACTACATACATTAAACTATTTACCAGTGTTACAGAACTTTTCTGGCGGAAATGTAGGTTAAGTGTCTTGCCCGAGGACACAATGACAGTATGCGGGGGGGAACGGGATGTTATGACGTTTTGGGATGTTTCGAGTGAGAATCGATCCCCCCACCCCCCGGTCGAAGGACGGCCGCTCTACCCACTGTGCTATACCCTGGAGACAATGCTAGAGAATCAAAGAATAAAGCTTGTGTAGACTTTATAAAAAAGGTATTTATTATCCCCTCATTTATTTAACAATGGCAAATACACTCACCGGCTTCTTTTGTAGGTACACCAGTTAAATTCCTTGGTAACACAAATTTACAATGAGCCAATCACATAGCTGCAACTCAACGTGGTGAACTTGACTTGCTAAAGTACGAACTGAGCATCAGAATGGGGATGAAGGGGGATTTAATGACCGTGGAAGAGTTGTTGTCATCATGTAACTCAAATACACACTCGTTACAACGAGTATGCAGAATAAATCTCTGAAATGGACTACAGCAGCAGAAGACCACACCGGGTGCCGCTCCTATCTGCTAGGAACTGGAAACAGAGGCTACAATTCACAAAGACTCAGCAAAAATGGACAGCAGAAGACTGGAAAAACGTTGCCTGTCCTGATGAGTCTTAATTTCTGCTGCAACATTCAGATGGTAGAGTTAGATTTTGGCGTAAAGAACATGAAAGCATGGATCCATCCTGCCTTGTCTCAACAGTTCAGGTTGGTGGTGCTGGTGGTGTCACGGGTGCACTCTAGACTGGGACAATCCAAAACAACAATAATGTCCAAACACAAAAACTCTGGATTCAAAACCACCAGAGATGCAAATCAAAACTTAAGGCTATAACTCGGAAACTCGAGATAACAGTTCAGAGACTTACAGTCCACATAAGGTTTTCACATAGGCCACTTGGCAGAACAGCCTTAAGGCTTAATGGGACAATCCAGCAAAGGACAGGGGAAAACACACAGACTATTTAGGGAATAGAGTCCCTTTGGGATGTGCTGGAACGAGAGAGTCGCCTCATGGAATAATCTGCAGAAACTGCGTGATGCTATCATGTCAATTTGGACCAACATTTCTGAGGAATGTTTCCAACACCTTGTTGAGTCTATGCCACAAAGAATTAAGCCAGTTCTTCAGGCAAAAGGGGGTCCAACCCAGTACTAGCAAAGTGTACTGAATAAAGTGGACAGTGAGTATACATTTTTGGTTCTATTATAATTTAGCTTTGGGTGCTGGAATGGGTTAAAAAACACGGCTCTTTAATAGAGCCTAGAGCAGCCCTATAATGCCAGATATATGGAAAAATAGGCAAATTTAATAAAAAACAAACAAACATACAAAAAAAAACATATCTAACCCGTCCAGGGCCCAAAGTGGCTGGGATAGGCTCCATTCACCTGTGACCCCAAACGGGACTAAGCGGAAGAAAAGGAATGAATGAAATTGAGCTATTAATTGGACCTAAAATAAGAAACCATTTACGGAACAACAACAAATATATATTTTTTTTTAATTTTTCTTAGTGTGTTCTTTTTTTACCCCCCAAAATATCCTTTTTAGGACCTTATCTTCCACATCAATTTAACCAATCGTTCTTGAAATTTTCTTTTTCAAATGGTAAATATTAATAATAAAGGCTTTTCTTTCTAAAAATGAAGATACAAAAGAGGGCTATTACCAAGTAAAATGTGTGTGTTTGTGTATACAACAAACACAGCATATAGTGAATCCCACTGTTCATTATGGAATACTTACTAATTTTTTTTTTTTTTTTTTTTTTAATTCCCCCCGAGTGTCTGGGAGAGGCGGAGGCGTCGCCTCTGTTTACAAGTCGCGGTTTCACTGTCGGCAGATTCCATTGGCAAGCTTTGAGCTGCAACTGGTTGAGATTATTCAGTCTTGCCCCGTTCTGTGTGCAGTGGTGTATCGTCCACCTAAATTCAACAAAGACTTTATCCATGACTTTGCAGATGTTTTGAGTGGGCTTATGGTTAAATATGATCACATTTTAATATGTGGTGATTTTAATGTCCATGTTTGTTGTGAGTCACAGTCTCTGACCCGGGACTTTCTGAACCTCCTTGACTCATTCAATCTTAAGCAATCTGTCTCTGGCCCAACGCACGAGAAGGGTCACACACTAGATCTCGTGTTATCCTATGGTGTTTCTGTCTCTGTGAATGAAATCCGTGCTACGTCTTTCTCCGATCACTCTCTAATTCTGTTCACTATGTCAGTTCCAATCTCAGGTAGTACCCCCAGTGTCTCCAAGCGGGTCTCGCGTACGCTCAACTCCTCGACTGCTGAGCAATTTTCAGCCGCTTTTAATGTTTCCCCTTTGTGTAGGCCGTCACTGAGCTACAGCTCTGAGTATTCTGCTGATGAGATACTTTCTATGTTCTCATCAGCTTGCACTGGCATTCTGGACTCCATTGCTCCTCTTAAGGCCAAATGCAAAAAAGCTCATACTACACCATGGCTCAATGATACTACATGTGACCTCAGACGTGCCTGTAGGCGGGCGGAGCGCAAGTGGCAGAAGGACCGTCTCCATGTGTCCCTCCAAATCCTCCGAAGTTGCCTGGCGGATTACCACCGAGCTGTAAAAAACGCCAAATCACAGTACATTTCCACCATGATCTCCAGAAACAGTCACAAACCCCAGGTTCTCTTCAATACATTAAATTCTCTCATAAATCCCCAAAACAGATCCCCTGTTTTGCCCTCACCAGTCCTATGTGAAAGTTTTCAAAAATTCTTCATCGAGAAAATTGCAGTACTCAGGCCTTCTAACACCTCCACCCAACCACTTCCCACTCCTCCACCCCTCCCTCAGCCAGCCGTCCTACTGCAGTTTGAGCCCATTACCCTATCCTCCCTATCTGATGCAGTCAGACATCTGCAGCACTCAAGCTGCCCTTCCGATTGTCTGCCCTCCCGTCTACTCAAGGATGCTATAGTTCTTGATACGGTTGCTCCCGCTCTTTTGCTGCTGATCAATACCATTCTCTCCTCTGGGTGCGTCCCGGATGCCTTCAAGCATGCCATGGTGCAGCCATTATTAAAGAAGCCAAACCTTGACCCCTCTATCCTCTCAAACTTTAGGCCTATCTCAAAACTGCCATTTCTGTCTAAAATCCTTGAGCGAGAAGTTTATGTCCAGCTCCACTCCTTTTTATCTCATAATCACATCTACGAGAAATTCCAGTCCGGCTTTAGAACAGCCCACAGCACTGAGACTGCTCTCCTGAGAGGGCTTAATGACCTGCTCCTAGCCGCTGACACAGGCAGCCCGGTGATCCTAGTGCTTTTAGATCTCACAGCAGCCTTTGACACACGGTAGACCACAGGATTCTGCTGTCACGGCTTGAGCATCGTGTAGGCATAAAAGGCACTGCCCTGAAGTTCTTCCAGTCCTACTTGGCTGACAGGAGATTCTGCGTCCAGTTGGGAGAATTCACATCATCTGTTGCCCCCCTCACCTGTGGGGTCCCTCAAGGCTCTATACTAGGCCCTATCCTATTTTTGTTGTATATTTTACCCCTAAAGGCTGATGGACAGGCTGCAATCCATTCTTTGCTTGACTGTCTGTCTGACATTAAGGCATGGATGGTTTCAAACTTCCTTAACCTCAATCCGGGTAAGACTGAAATAATTATTTTTGGCAAAACTTCCCCAGCCTTCTCCACCGATGCCCTGGGCCCTCTCGCATCTAACGTCAGGCCCTCTGTCAGAAATCTGGGCGTGATCTTTGACATTGCCCTCAAGTTTGAGCAGCAGGTCAGTGCAGTAGTTAAGAAAAGCTTTTTTCACTTGAGAAATATAGCTAAGGTCAAAAACTACCTGCCAAAGAATGATCTAGAGAGAGTTATCCATGCATTCATTTCCTCTCAACTGGACTATTGCAACTCTCTTTACACTGGCATTGACCTTTCCCAGCTCCGCCGTCTGCAGTTGGTTCAAAACTCAGCCGCTCGACTCCTCACCTGTACAAAAAAGCGTGAACATATCGGTCCTCGCATCACTACATTGGCTCCCCATCCGTTACCGCATTGATTTTAAAATACTACTGACAGTCTATAAATCCCTCAATGGTGCGGCCCCCACATACCTATCAGAGCTTCTCCACCACTACACCCCCTCCAGAGCATTACGGTCAGCTGACCTACTGCTGTTGGAAGTGCCCAGGTCCAAGCTAAAACCAAAGGGGACAGAGCCTTTGCAGTAGCAGCCCCCAGACTCTGGAACTGCCTCCCCCTCCACATCCGTGCAGCCCAGTCTCCAAACACTTTTAAGTCTCTCTTGAAGACTCACCTCTTTTCTCTAGCCTTTGATTAGTGTCAAAGGATAGCGAAAGGCTTACATTTTTTAACTCCTGTAGTTATTTGTTTTGTTGCCTTTCCTTATTTTATTTTAATAATTTTATATATTATGATTACTATTTCTTCTTTGTCTTCCTTATGTTTAATGCACTTAGCATTTTATTGTGAAGCACTTTGGTGTGGCTCAGCCATCTGTAAATGTGCTATATAAATAAATTTGACTTTGACTTTGACTTTGACTAATAAAAAAAAATAAAAAAAACATAATTTAAGGTGGCATTTAAATTTTTTTTTTTAGTTTAACTAAATACACAATATGATTATCATAGCTTTTTGGTAAAAAAATAAATATGCAGATCTATACACACATTTAAAAAAGCCATTTTAGGTTACTACAATAAAGTAAAGTTGGTCCTCAAAATGACAAAAATTTGAACTGAATAACTCAGTAAAGGCACCTTTTTATAAAGTGGCTGCTTAGAGCCTACTAATGACTGCAGAGCATAAATAAATCCACCAGGGGACAAAGTCTTGAATTAATAATATACAACAGGTTTTGCAGAAAGATTATGTGGTTTGTGCAAAGGACTTCAAATCTTACAAATGAGTCATTATTTTGTTTAATTTTATTTATTTATTTATTCATTCATTCATTCAGTCACTCACTAACTCATGAATAAATTTATTTTTAATTAAGTTTATTTACAACATTTAAAACAATAAAATAGACCTTTATATGAAATAATATAAATAATAATGTCCAAAAGTGAGTGGGTTAAAGTGTGAATTTATATAATCCCACCCCTCTTACAAATTATAATCAATCATTTAAACAAAATATCTAACAAAAAAAACCTTCACTTATATCTGTACAGGAAAACAAGGAACTATTACTATCAATAATTTATAAATTCAATAACAACAAACAACAAAAAAGAACTAGAAAGAAAAGAGAAAAGAAACTGTGCATATCACACCCACACCTCAACCTACATCCACACCTAACCATCCCCTCCATACAGCTCCATCATTCTTACTTTTATTTGTTTTTTAAATATCTTAAATCTAATTGTTTTTGACTCCTTTATTTTTCTGTCTATTTTATTCCATTATAGGCTGGGGGGTGGTCAGAGAGATCTGTTTTCCTCTGTCTTTTATTTCATTTTGTTCAATGTTACATCACCTTAGCTGTTGCCCAATCTGTGCTCCTGGCTTGACCCCTAGACCCATCCTGACCTCAGCTCGTCTCAGTCAGTAACTGCTCCTCTCCTCCTAAATAAACGGTTGGGTATGATATTGGGTTAAAGAAAATATTTAAAGATGTTGGTTATTATCGCCCATTGTGTTTAGTGAACACATCACTCAAATCTAACTCCACTCCCAACTACATAATAAATAAATATTTTAAGGGCGGCAGAAGCTCAGTGGCTAGAGCAGCCGCCCTTCGACCGGTGGGTGAGAGGGTCAATCCCCTCTCGAAACATTCCATAACATCCCGCTCCCCCCGCATACTGTCGTTGTGTCCTTGGGCAAGACACTTAACCTACATTGCCTCCAGTGAAGTTCTGTAACACTGGTAAATAGTTTAATGTGTGTAAAGCGCTTTGAGTGCCTACTACAGTAGGTGGAAAAGCACTATATAAAGATTATTATTTTATCACTTGTGTGCCACAGCAACACCAAACAAATTGCTATATATTGTATATTGTATTGATGCACCTGTCATGAAGTAAAAGTACTTTCTTACTGTTTTTGAGGCAACACTGTAGCTTTTCATGCGGTTGACCTTTAAGGAGAAATAGGAAGTGACAAAACTCACATGGGATTGTTCACTTTTCAGAAACATCCTTAAAATTTATTACATCCTAGTTGTAATGTAAATTTGCAATAAATATGTTTTGGGACGTGAAACGCAGTCATATAGTAGAATTGTAGGTGCACTTTTGTCTGTGAAAAGAGCTTAGTTTTGTTGTTTCTTGTTAAAAAAACAGACCCAAACAAGCTGCACAGTTCTGGCTAAAAGAAAAATATTCTGGTGTGATTTAAATCAAAAGCTGGGGACACCTTCATTTACTTTGTATGGCACTGGTGCTACCTTCACTGATATTATCAGCAACATTTTTAATTATATTTTCACATTTTAACATGTGTGTGACTTAAGTAGAAATGCTCATATGAACATTTGTAGCTCTATATCTGTGTTTTACTTAATGGTATTGTGTACTTGCTCCACCACTAGAGGGCACACGTGTCTGTTATGGAAGAACCCTTGGAGGTGCAATTGTGTATCACATCACATTTTTAGGAACATA